>JAWNNO010001838.1:0-14440 GCA_035044985.1 Lordiphosa fenestrarum
AGCATTAAACATAATTTGAATATTTCAACATTATGTTAGCAATCAGCGCATGCGGCTTCCTTGAGTATGCAACGTTTTTTATAAACCTTATAACTCTGACATTTATTATCCGATCTTTATGAATGTGCTGAGAAGAACAACATATGAGCTTGATATCTCTGAATTGTAGTTATTCATAATTTTTCATGGAGGGGGCGTGTCAAAAACTTTATGGGGTAGGAGATGCTTCCTTCTGGCTGTTACATACTTTTGCACAAAACTTAACTTACTCTTTGTACCTCTGGTACAGAGTACAAAAATAACAAAATATGCATAGAAAAGTATGTCATAATGAACTCTCTGTTAGATTAACAACTCCCAACTAAAACCCTTAAAGCTACTAAACCAAAGTTCGAACTTAAGATAAAAACCATAATGACCACTTAGAATCGGTTATGGGAATTTTGTTATCTTAATTTTGCTTCGTGCTGTATCATTTCATTATTGATCTGTTTCCCATATGAGCTTCCATCCGGTATTGACATTTACCGTCGTTGGTTGATTGACCTAACTTCCTCTCATCCCTTGCGGTTTTTCGAGATCTACATATCGCATAAATTATGATAATTACCCCAAACTTGTGAAAATATTAAGGCGAACTTCCTCTCGCCAATTAAAACCTAATTAAGTCAAGAGTTCAGTCCAAACCTAAAAGTCTCATCATAATCAACACTGTGAATAGAACTAGTTTTTATTTATTTGTTTGTTTTTTTTTTGCCTGCGAATTCATTGATTAAAGCAAATTGATAATTAATAGTTTCGATGGGCGCAGACAGGTTACAAAAAGTAAGAAAAACTGAAACTAGTTTGCACCGGAAACATATCCTGTGTGCATTAACTGTTTTACATGCTTGACAAACTTCCGCAGAAAAAGAAGGAAAACATCCACTCTGAATGCTTTTCCAGTTTGCTTCCTTTGCTGCTGCGGATGCTGAAAATGGGTTGACTTGGGCCTGGCCATGGCCACTTGTTGCAGTTTTCTAAGCTGATTTGAATGTCAGATATGGTGGCAAGCCAACAACTTTCGCATTTCATTGAGCACCCCACATCATTCACTTGCTTAATATCAGGCCAGTTGATCAGCTCCCAGCTCTGAAAAAAAGAAAAAGTAGCATGCGTCTATTTTTGCAGTGTGTTTTCTCACATTGACCGGATGAGCAGCTGCTGGGGATCAGGTGAGGATGAATATAACAACATAAACCCCAATAACAACAACAACAGCAAGCAGCGTGGCAGCCGTTGCGGCAGCCGACGAGCAATCGATCGAACTGACGAAACCAGTTCCCATTGAGAAAACAGAGAATCGCCCAAGGGGGGTTGGGTATGCACATGAATTAATCACTTCGTTTGTAGTGGACCGAACCAGCAGGGCGGGTGGTTGCCACTAAAACCGGCGAGTGCGGATGTGTGTAAGTTTTTCAGAGCGAATGAATGGACCAAGCGTGTGTGTGAGCACCACAGATCTTATGAATGAAATGATCGACAGCTGAATTGCAAAATTGTTAAACATCAAATCTCAGGCACTGGCCCGGCCAGGCAACTATTGCTGTTCATTGATCCAACAGGTCGCACCATCCACATCAAAATAGCGTCTGTATGTAGCGCCAGTGGAAACATAATTTCTCTTAATTATACTGCCGCCGATCTTGTAGAGTTAATGAGTGTTGATTAAAAATTTGCTGCTCATGAGATTTATAGCTTTTTACAAGGGATGAGTCCGTCAATATTTATTAGGGATTTCCGACTCTGTCATTGTATGGTTTTAATGCCTGAAGATTTGGAGAACTGCTTGAAAGATTTGGCCAATTGGGCAATCAATTAATATTAATCAATTACACTTGGGGGTTTTCCGACAAGAGAGACGGCAATGCGTTCACAAAAGTAAGAATCACAATGCGAACTAATCTGTAAGGTTATCCGGAAGGCTCAAGAAGCACCTTGCCAAGGGACCAGGACTACAGTGGATCGGGTATGATTTAATGAGGGCCACTTTAGAACTAGAAAAATAGCTGAGCTGTTCGAAAAAAGTTGGCTGAAAAACAGAGCATAACAAAGAATTCTTCACTTATTTTGAAACGGGTCATCAAAAGTGTCAATGCCCAATATGCACCCTTGGTTGTCCGTAGAATACTGCGCAATATGCAATATGCAATATACTCCGTAAGAACAAGTAAGAACTTAACTATAACATACTCTGTACGTACCAAAGTGTGTATTTAACACACAAAGTCTTAAGTGTGTTAAGGGCTGCTCGACTCCGCGAACCTGAACCCGACAAGGATTACTTTTTTCGAAAAATGAGGTTTGGTTTACCAATTTAAGTAATTTTTTCAACGATACAACGATAACCGAGCAAATCTGTGAAACTTCAAATATAAAAGCAAACTGATTAGTATACATGCATATACATTTTTCCGAACTGCATTGTAAAACGCAGTCCTTTTTTTAATTCCACATATTTTAAGCTTGATAATACATTCATATAGTCAGTGTATTTACGCAAGATCAATAACTACATATTTTTTGTGTCAAATTACAATATATAATTACATACACAAATATAGATGAAAACTTAGTTTGGTTCTTACAAAAGATTATATACATGACTTTATGTAAATATAATCCTAACGCTTAAAGTCATGGGAGACATAAATTATCGAGTTAGTCACAAAAGGTAAAATAATACATAATAATACATAATAACGGAGACTTAAAAAATATTGCTTTTACTATACCAGCTGTACCAGCAACTCAGGTATCAGTTGAAAGAGCATTTTCAACACTTAAGTTGGTTCTTTCTGATTTAAGAGCTAGTATAGACGAACAGCTCCTGGAAGATATAATGCTAATTAACTTAAACTAAGCAGTTTCAAATAGCTGTTAGTGTCATCTAATGGATTTCATAATTGAAATAACTTAAGTAATGATTATTATGATTTAGCATATGGATAGAAGGAATATATGTTTCTTTTTCAATGTATTAATTAATCAAAAGACAAACTATTCTTTTATGTGCCAGCGACCCTAGGTTCTAACCAAAAGCTTGGGCTCAGGGGTTCCAAGAACCGGTCCGCGAACCGAACCTTGGATTTTACAATGGGTTCGAACCCCCGGACCGAACCTTCTGTAGAATATTTGAGGCTTGCTGCCTTGGTTTACGTACGTTTTTGTTAGATTTCGGGGGCGGGAGGGGCCGTTGCAATTGCAATCTCAGAGATCAGTTTGTTCCTATGGACGGACAGACAGAGAGTCGGACACAGCTATACCGACAAGTAGGTTGATGCTGATCAAGAATATATATACTTTATGATATCGGAGATGCTTCCTTCTGCCTGTTACATACATTTGCACGACTTTAGTATACCATTTTACTCTACGAGTAACGGGAATAAAAATTGAAAGATTATAGATATTGGCTACATATACTATATGGCTTAATACTCGAAAATACCATCCATCCAAAAATTGGGAGAATGCAGCTGTGTAGTGACTTAATATCGTCCTGAACTGTTGTTTTTTAGGGAAAATACCTCTAAACTTGGTTGATCACATTCGATCTAGGAAGATGACAAAATGGAGACTCATTTGGTAAAATAAAACCAATGAAGCTTATACCTAGCCACAGAACGAACGTTGAAATCTTCCTATTTACGAGTTTCTTTCTTGAATTTGCAGATTGTGAGCAAAAATTTCAATGCCTGCGAAGCAATTTATTTTCAGCGAACTGATTCTCCAATTGTCCAATTGGTAGTAACCAAAATTGTGATGTACCTAGAAAAGCGCGTACCACCATGGCCACCAGCCACCACCTATGTCTTTTTAGAGGTTTTAAATTTATTCCCAGGAAATTAATGTTTCAAAGCACAACGAAAATTACGAAATATGTATATCCGACATAACTTTTTTGACACAATAGCCATAATTATTGGAAAGAAAGTGAGAATCTTCCCCATTTCGTAGTATCCAAAAAAGATAACAACAATGGAAAATGTTTATTTAGCAAACGATCAACACAAAAACAATTTATATGGACAGGCCAAAGTCAATCGCTGGCTGTGAAATCGACTGGAAATCCCCTCCTAATACAAGAACAACAAATGCCGATGTAATAAAATTGATGATCAAACGAAAACTCTCACATTTTGAGTGTAAATGTGAATGCAATTGGCATTGGAATTAGATGGAGAGGAAGAGACAATGCCGAACGGAACCGAGATCAATCGGTTGTTCTAGTTCCAGAATCTAATAAATTCATTTTTAATATGTGAGAAATACAAACAGTAATAAACTTTAAAAAGGCACAGACTAAAAAACCCTCCTTACCTTTAAATTTTGTGTGCTTTCATTTATTTGCTATTCATATACAAGTATAAACACACTTTCGTGATTTTTGTTGGATCTTTATTTAATATTTTCCAAATAGAAGGCTACTAGTCATTCCATTAATTTTTAATGGCTGCTGTGTATAAAAAACCGAAAGATAATAACCAGCAGATATTGGTTTCCTTTCATATTTGCACAACAAATTTTTGGGAATATTTTGTTTAAAAAAACATCGCAAGACATTTAAAAACAAGTTACTGCGCTGTAGTCGAGTCGAGTGACTACACAGAAAAAAAATGGAGTGATAAAATCAAGCTCAAAACGAGAAAGCTAAGCTAACTTCGTCTGTGCCGAAGTTTTTATACCCTTGCAAGTGCTCGCTTAAATATTTTCAAAAAATACTCTTTTTCCCATTTTCCGACCGATCGTTCGTATGGGAGCTATATGATATAGTCATTCGATTTGGACAAAAACTTGTGGAATTATGTAAAAGCACGAGAAACAAATAAATACAAAATTGCAGGATGCTACCATTAAAAACAAAACAGTTTTTCTAACTAAGACAGTTTTTCAGACCTACCTTTTGTATGGCAGCTATACCATATAGTTGCCCGATTTTAATAAAACTTGGTAGAATTATAAAAAAAAACATAGAAAGCCTACGATTACAAAGTTTGGAGACGTTTTCATTGAAAATAAAAAAGTTTTTCATACCAAAACTAGTTTTCCGACCGATTGTTCCTATGGGAGCTATGAGATATAGTTATCCAATCCGGTCGGTTCCGACATATTAGTAGTGTGCAGCAAAAAGAAGACTCTGTGCAATTTCAGCTCGATGGCTTCAAAACTGAGAGGCTAGTTCGCGTAGAAACAGACAGACAGACGGACGGACAAAGGTCAATCGACTCAGCTCGTCACCCTGAGCAAGAATATATATAGTTTATGGGGTCGGAAATGAATATTTCTATGCGTTGCAAACTTCTGGGCAAAATTATAATACCCTTTGCAAGGGTATAAAAATTGATTTTATCTCGACCTTCGGATTGAAATTTCAAGCAATAGTTGAACTGGATCCGAGATCAAATCAATCCTGTTCGTACTTGGAATGAGAAAATCCGGGATTGACCGACTTCTAACCAGGGCTGCAAACCGGGTTTGAACCGAACCGGTCCGAACCCATTTTTCTATGAACCGAACATTGAACCGAACCTCTTTAAAATTTAAAGCTGAACCTGAACCTGTTCCGAACCTAAAATTTCGGTTTGGCTCAACAAAACTGATAGGCACAAATATTTGACCTTCTGTCTAAAATGGGCATCCATTTGGGTTTCCATATGAAATCACCACCTAAATATTTCTTGTTATATCTAGCTTGTTAAATAATTCTCAAAAGCAAGAATCTAACATTATTTTGGTAACATTTTTCTACGTAAACTACGAAATGGAATTTCACTTAACTTTAAAATATGTATTGAATATTTCCATGTGTTCTACTAACCAATTCCGAACCAAAAACCACTCGGTTCCCGTACAATTTGGGGAGTTTTTAGGTCGAATGCTGTTTTTAAAACACATAGAACACACAAATTATTAATGTTCTCTAAAGTATGGAATGAACCAAGGTTCGAACCAAAACCTTCTCCCAAAAACCTCGAACCTTAAATTTCCGAACCTTAACCATTCGTTAATTTGGGTTCGAACCAGTGTACCGGAGATCCGAAAATTATTTTTGGTTTGCAGCCCTGCTTCAAACATCGTTTGGGATTGATTTAATCCTGGATGGCTTGAGTTTTTTTTCTGTGTACAAAATTCCCTGTTTATTTGTTTTTTGACGAATGTATACACACACACTCACACATGCACATAAACGCACCCGCGCGCCCACTTACTCTCTAACTGACGATACTGGTATCCCCGCTTTTACAAGCCAAATTGTTTCGCTTATAACTCTGGTGTTTATACCCGCTGCTCGAAGAGTTAAAAGGGTACACTAAAGTCGTGGAAATGTATGTAAGAGGCAGAAGAAAGCATTTCCAACCCCATAAAGTATATGTTTCGTGATCAATAACCGACTCGATATAATCTTGTCTTGTATAATCCAACCGTCTGTATGAACACTTAGATCTCAGAGACTAGAAAACCTAGAGCACCCAAATTTTAAATGTGCCACGCCACCTACCACCACCGCAATAAAAAATGTTGAATAACTCCAAAAAGTTCATATTTTGCAGTGTAGTGAATGTGCCCAATATCCACAATCTCTGAAATTTTAATAGAGATCGGAGTTATGAAGGTTACAAAAAAGTTGCATACTTATCTGAGGGACATGCGCTGTTTGATTACATAATGTTCAAATAAATGTTAATGCTCTGGTAATTAACATAGGGAGAGGTTATTTAACACTAATTCCCCTGAGTAACGGTTATATCGAAAGTCGGGCAGGGCCGACTTAAGCTCAAGCTCTCGTTTTTGTATACCTTAATGCAAATTTTGTGGCCCTATCTTTTATAGTCTCTGAGTTCGACGCGTTCATACAGATAGTCTGACGGACGGACGGACAGACAGACGGACGGACGGACGGACGGACAGACGGACATGGTTATATCGACTCGGCTGTTGATGCTGTTCAAGAATATATACTTCGAAGGGTCGGAAATGTTACATTCTTTCGCACAACTTCATGATCCTCCATATTCCATTTTTTATGGGAAAGTGGTATAAAAAAACACACACAAACGACTGTGCAGAGTTTTTGTTTCAATGAATTTTGTGCGCAAGAGAAGTTTTTCGTCTTCGGCGGAACTTGTCATGTTTACAAACAATCCCCCAAAAACAAAAGCACGATTAACATTATGCTAAAATTTGGAAAAATACGAGTTTATATTTTTGGCACAATAAATTCAAGTAAAGTCGCCCATTGTTTGTTTTTCAACGATTTTCCAGCAGTTGAAAAAACATCAAACGACAAAAAAACAACGCAGCCAACAAAAACGCATTTTTATGATTTTGGAAACGATTTGTTATCTGTTTTCAATAGCTCTTCCTGTACCTAGAAAATCTCCAACCCCTGTGTATAATTAAAAGCTAAAATCATACCAAAAATTATGAGTTGTGAAATGAATGTGGGTGGGGGTAGGAGAAGTCTATATAGAAATCTATGTAGATGGGATGTATATGTAGATAGATCAAAGCATTTGCTTTCATGTTTGTTGCCATTGCACTTGTTGTGGCTGCACTGGGTCTGGAAGAATCTTTTAATAAAGGATGAGGTGTGAAAATTCGTTTTGGAAGTGCAACGGAAAGCCACTGAATGTCTGAAATCAAGCAGACACGTTGGCAACTGTTTGAAGTGAAGTTTGTATGCTCTGGAACGATTGTCGAGTTTAATTGATTTTACAAAATAACGTTTAATGAAAAACGACAAGGTTGAAATGTGGAGGTAAAATGTGAGGAATTAAAAAGTACAACATAGGCATACAATTGCTGGACTTATTTTAGTAAATTTTAGCATAACAGAAATCATCTAAGAATTAGGTAGCATCGTTTCGGCTCTCAATATTTGTATGGACTCTGCTTTTGTTACTATTTAAATGAATGCGGTGCGATTCAAATTTTCGATTAAAAAAGTTGTCCAAGTTTTTTGGAATTATTATACCCTTGTAGAGGGTATATTAATGTTGTCCAGATGATTATAACATATAAGAGGAAGATCTTGAAGTCACTTGTAATCGCTAATACTGTCTCTTACGACTTTATTATTCTCTGCACCGTAGGTACATAGAGTATATTAAGTTTGTGCAAAAGTATGTAACAGCCAGAAGGAAGCATCTTTTACCCCATAAAGTATTATATATTCCTGATCAGCATCAACAGCCGAGTCGATATAGCCATGTCAGTCTGTCCGTCTGTCAGTCTGTCCGTCTGTCAGTTTGTCAGTCTGTCCGTCTGTTTGTCCGTATGAACACACAGATCTGGTAAAAGATAGAGGTTTGACATGTATGACATGGACATATGCTTCTTACGTCTGCAGGCAGATCAAGTTTATTTTCAATTTTGGCCACGCCCCCTCCCGCCCCCGCAATATGGAAAAACGTCATATCTCCCACAGTTTTAAAGATAGATCGTTCGTTCCTTCTGGACATATTTAGTAATCGGGATATCTTATCGATCTGCCAAAAGAATGGTGAAGATCGGATGAACAGTTGTCGAGGTATGATCAAAAGACTGTTTGCTGCCGACTTCCTTTCTTGTTATTTTGCAGTCAAAGTTCTACTTACAATTTATTTTGAACAAAGCTTTTTCTTTAGGTATAAATGTAATTAAACAAAGCGTCCACCCACCATCAATTGTAGTTATCTACAGTACGCACAATTAACCAATGTCGAGAGCTTCTTCGCACGCATGGAGCGCATTGTCAACTAATTGAATGAAATTTAAATTGCATAAAAATGGAAGAGATTAACACAACACAGCGCGGTAGCCTCTTGATTCAAATAAAAAGATACATAGAGTTTCCTTGAAAATATAACTAGTTTTATTTTCAGATTAGATATGCAATTGACTCATAAAGTGGCCAACTCTAGTATTTATCTAATGGCAAAGCAGTCTGTCTGTTTTTCGCCCCTTCCGTGCAGTAGCTAGACAGTGAGCTGCCTTTGTTATCAGCAAACCAATTACGATTATTTGCTCTGAACTACCTGTTGAATAAGACTAACCAGTTCCCTTCAACTGAATTCTTAGTGGGAGTAGCGACACAGAAATCGCATAAAAAGAAATGAAATCAGTGCAAAGCAGATTGAGGGGAGACAACAGCCTCCGATTGCTGCTTCAGAAACTTTTGGCAAAAAAAATAATAATAAAACATTTCATTTTCCCACGACTCTTGGAGCCAGACGCCAAGCGAGTCCTTGATCGAGGCATTGAAAAGATGGACGGAAGGGTCATGCTCAGAATCGGGGTCAAAAGCCGGCATAGCCGCCTTGAAGGATTCAATTAACTTGATAAAATGCCTGGCAAGTCGGGAATGCCTGGCTTAGACAGTGTATTTCTGAAGGATTCCTTTTATCGTAGGAAGGATCATTAGCAGGTAAAAGCTGGCCGAGATTCGCTTTGTTCTCAGGGCATACCGAACTCGTGTGTGTATGTGTGTGTAATTCGAGAAGTAAACAGCTCTTGCATTCAAATTATTCCTTAATCTTATGGGCTTCAAGACCTAAAACAAAAAAAAAAGAATTGTTAAAGTATGTCAAAATAAAACACAACACATTTCAAGTTCAAGTGCGTGGGAATTATATATTCTGTGAATCTTAGACTTATGATTGAGACGCTCAGATCGATTAAAAATGTAAGTTAAAACCAAAGAATTGGTTGATACCCTATAGAGAAGAAAAGAGAAAGAAAAATAATTGTATAAAAACACGAGAAGTAAATCACTTATTCCTTTTGAACATAAAATCAAATTAACAAATTGGCATTATAAAAATTCGATCGATAAAAATCCTGATTACTACATATGTCTAGATGGTTCGAACTACCATCTGTAAACCTGCGGGAGACTTGAAATATTTTCCAAATTTTGGTGGTAGGATTGGGCTTTGCAAAAATTTATAATAAGCTTGACGTACCTTTGGTAGAGAATATAAAAAAAATTTTCACAGTTCTAGTACAATCGCGATGGAATTTACAATGCTTTGTAAGTTTTGTAAAACGATCCTTAACATTATTGAAAAATAAACAAACACCTGTACACCTGTAAATACCCACTTGCATTTGTAAATACTCACCTCAACTCACACAACCTACCATAACTTACTAGATGTTAAAATCCCTACAGCTAGTTCTACACGGAAAAAATCACATCTCACCACAAACGGCTAATGCCTATAACGAAAAATCAACATACACCACAATATAAGTTGCTCTCAACAGCAACAGTAAATTGTACAAATTTAGTAAAGGGGTGCTAAATTAAAATAAACTATGGAAAAAAGTGAAAAAAAAAACATTCCTCGATCGAGAATTATTCTTACCTTTTCAAGTACGATATCTCCAAAATTGAGTCTGAAATAGTATTAAAAACAGAAACCGAAGAGCATGCAATAGAAACTAAAACTTAGATCCTTGCAGACTTATATGTTTCAATAGAGACCTTGTTTAGAGGACTAATTGGGTTAGAGTTTTATAGCGAATTTATTCGAATTTTGTACTTGAATCAAATACACTGTGCCTCATCAGAGTATAGGAGAATTGAAGAGAGACCAAGGGTTGAAAATTTTAAAACTATAGTTAAAGTGGCTTAGATACTATTGAGTATTAGCAAAGAATGTTAACTCAATAGTATCCAAGTCACTTAATTTTTGAACCCTTGGACTTTCTTCAACTGTCCCAAATTTAAGTGTGAGAAACTTTTTGTTATTATTGGTTGTCAATAGCGCATTAAAGGAATCATCTCAGACCACATAAAGTATATATATAAGGTTGTGAAAAAAGTCTTGCGGTATTTTTATTGAATTTTCAATTGTTCATAAAATTGGTTATAATAATGCGATTTAAGTCGAATATGCGCCGTTTTGTTCGATGACGAGTTCCCAACGAGATGCCAACTTCATAATGCCCCTCTTATAGAAGCTCGCTTCCCTATTGTCAAAAAACTCGGAGAGCCAATTTTCACAGGACTCTCTTGTGGCCAACTTCCAGCTCCAAGCTCGTTCGCCATGGACAGAAATAGGTGGTAATCACTTGGTGCGAGATCCGGACTATACGGTGGATGCAAAAGAACCTCCCATCCGAGCTCCCGGAGCTTCTGGCGCGTCACCAAAGATGTGTGTGGCCTGGCGTTGTCCTGATGGAAGACAATTCGGCCTCTGTTGATCAAAGATGGCCTCTTCTGCATGAGTGCTGCATTCAAGCGGTCCAGTTGTTGGCAGTACAGGTCCGAATTGAGCGTTTGGCCATAGGGGAGCAGCTCATAGTGGATGATTCCCTGCCAATCCCACCAAACACACAGAAGAACCTTCCTGGCCGTCAATCCAGGCTTGGCCACCGTCTGGGCAGCTTCACCGCTTTTCGACCACGACCGTTTGCGCTTCACGTTGTCGTAAGTGACCCACTTTTCATCGCCAGTCACCATCCGCTTCAAAAACGGGTCGATTTTGTTGCGATTCAGAAGCGATTCGCATGCATCCATACGGGCCAAAATGTTTTTTTGCGTCAAGTCGTGTGGCACCCATACATCGAGCTTCTTTTTGAATCCAAGCTTCTTCAAATGGTTTATAACGGTTTGATGACTCATGCCCAGCTCTTGGCCGATGCTACGGCTGCTACTATGCCGGTCTCTTTCGATCAATTCAGCGATTTTATCGCAATTTTCGACGACAGGCCTTCCGGACCGTGGCGCATCTTCGATCACCTCTGCACCAGAACGAAAACGTTGAAACCATCGTTGTGCGGTGGAAATGGAAACTGTATCGGGTCCATAAACTGCACAAATTTTATTGGCAGCATGAGATGCATTTTTGCCTTTATCGTAGTAGTACTGTAAAATATGCCGTATTTTCTCTTTATTTTGCTCCATGTTTGCGACGCTATAACTCACGAACGACCAAAAACAAACAACAATAAATCAAACACGTGTTAGCGCGTGAAAAGAGCTTTCCAAAGAGCTCTAGCGTGAGCCGATGCGACGAATACAACTGGAACTACGCGCTTGCAAAGACAAGCTTGCGGAAATACCGCAAGACTTTTTTGACAACAATATATAATATGTATATTTTTGATCAGCATGTCGGGCTGAATTAATTTAGTCATGTCTGTCTATCCGTCCGTCCGGCTTTCTTCACCAAACTTTGCACGAAGACTACTGATAATAAAACTCTGCACATTTGGCGGAACTGGCCGGATCGTATGACTATTGAATAGAGCTGCCGTAGGAACGTTCGTCCGTCTGTTTCAATTCTATCTCCTCCGCTATTTTTATACCCTTGCAAAGAGTATTATAATTTTGCCCAGCAGGTTGCAACGCATAGAAATATTCATTTCCGGCCCCATAAACTATTTATATTCTTGATCTTCTGTCTGTTTCTACGCAAACTAGTCTCTCAGTTTTAAAGCTATCGAGTTTAGCCAAAGTTTATGGCACAGCTACTAATATGTCGGAACCGACCGAACAATCGGTCGGAAACTAGTTTTAGTGAGAAAAACTTTTTCTTTTCAATGGAAATATCTCCAAACTTTGTATTCGTAGGTTTTCTATTTTTTTTTTTGTCCAAATTTGATGAAAATCGGACAACTATGCGGTATATCTGCCATACAAAAGATAGATCTGAAAAGCAGTCTCAGTTAGAAAATCTTTTTTGTTTTTAATGGTAGCATCCAGCAATTTTGTATTTGTTTGTTTCACATGCTTCCACATCATTTTACAAATTTTTGGCCAAATTGGATGACTTTATCATATAGCTCCCAATCGAACGATCGGTCGGAAAATGGGAAAAAGAGTATTTTTTGAAAATATTTAAGCGAGCATTGCAAGGGTATAAAAACCTCGGCACAGACGAAGTTAGCTTAGCTGTCTCGTTTTATTTCATATGCTTTTATCTTACTCTAAAATTTTGGCAAGTTCGGATGACTATAACAAAAAGCTGCCTTACGATCAGTCGAAAAATGAGTCTTGGTGAGAACTATTTTGTCTTATAAGTCATTAAGACAAGTTTAGGGACTGGGCAACAAAAACTGGAGCTGAAATTTACCGTTAAACATTGCAAACCCTAACGCTAAATCCCTTTAAGACTATGAATTGGAAATTTTAAAACGAGTTTTGTAAGGTCTTAAACAGCATCTTCAGAAAGATAAGTATAAGTGAAGATAAGTAAAGAGTGCCATTTTCTGTTTTGAGTGGCCAAAAACTCTCTAAAGCAAGTCGACTAGTGAGCTATCGTTTTCACGGTCAGTGACTGACACCAAAATATAAGTTTTCTTTTTGATATCCCATTAACTCATGTAGTTGTTTCTATAGTTGTGTGGGTCAATTTCATTGAACCTCCAAAGTGCGTCCGAGGACGATGGTCTGGGAATATTATTGGCAATTTTGTAGACAATCCAATTCTTAAATGGCAGCTTTAATTTAAGTTTGATATTTTACAGAATTTAAACTGTGTTATAGACTGTTTACACTAAGAGTGCGTTATCCGTTAATAGCATTCAGCTTTTTATACCCGTTACTCGTAGAGAAAAAGGGTATACTAAAGTCGTGCAAATGTATGTAACAGGCAGAAGGAAGCATCTCCGATATCATAAAGTATATATATTCTTCATCAGCATCAACAGCCGAGTCGATATAGCCATGTCCGTCTGTCCGTCCGTCGGTATGAACACCTAGATCTCAGAGACTAGAAGAGCTAGAGGAACCAAATTTTAGATGTAAGCTAGTATTGTCTGTAGGCAGATCAAGTTTGTTTCAAATTTTCGCCACGCCCCCTCCCGCCCCCGCAATAAGAAATGTTGAATAACTCCCACAATTTTTAAGATATCGAGCTCAGATTTTGCAGTAGTCTATGCGGCCAATATCTACAATCTCAAATTTTCAAAAAGATCGGATAATAAATGGCAGAGTTAAAAAAACGTTGCATACTTATCCGAACCGTATGAGTTTATTAAACACTGATTGAACTGAGTAACGGGTATATCGAAGTCGGGCAGGGCCGACTTTAAGTTACGCTCTCGTTTCTAATACAAAACAAGTAAGGAAGTCGGTCAAGCCCGACTATAACATACTCTGTACCAAGAAAATTATACGCTCAGCATAAATTTTGAAGCTGCAGTAGCAGCTGCAGCAGCGAACAGTTTTTTTATCATAACTCGAAAACCGTTCATCCGATCTATTGCGTATCGATAAGTTATCCTGATAACTAAATATGTCCAGAAGGATCAAGCCATCTATCTTCAAAACTGTGGGAGATATGACGTTTTTCTAAATTGCGGGGGCGGGAGGGGGCGTGGACAAAATTGAAAATAAACTTGTTCAGCCTGCAGACATAAGAAGCATATGTCCCATACATGCCAATCCTCTATCTCTTACCATCTC